>CM051265.1:33596897-33604547 GCA_027921565.1 Artemia sinica
CATCCGGATAAAGTTCTTAGAACTATTGAAAGAGAATAGTTTCCCAGTTCAGAGACCAAACTGTCGTGCAGTAAACCCTTCTTATACATACAAAACGCTTCTTCTAAAATACATAAAACTATAGGTTGCTCTACTCCACTTGAGGTGAGTGGAGTTCTTCCGGTATGAGGCAGATTTTATTTGCAGTCCAATGTACTCTATGGATACGAGATTTTACCTAACAACACGTTCCATTATACCGTTGGACACAATCTCATCAGGCAGGTGCGAGCCTCCTTAAGAATTTCAGCATCTAGGTTTTACCTATCTCTAATCAAATCCAAGGCAGCTAGGTGTCAGTTGAGCTTGCAACCCTCCACTTGAAATTAATTTCAATGAATAGCATAGTAGAAGTAACTGTTATGCTTAGATGACCAGAGCATCCTTTTATCTCAAAACCCTTGTTTGTCCCTGGACCAAAAATTGATCATCGTTTGAATCTCCTTGACCCAAATGTGGGCCCACGCATTGCCACTTGGAATGTTTTGACTTTGAATACCTGGAGCAAAGTCCCTTTCGGCAATGGACACTTGGCAATGAAAATATAAGAAACCCAAACTAGTTGGGGATGAAGCTGATGCCATTGGTGATGAATATCATCTTCTTTGGTGGACCGCAAAATTCTAGGAGGAGTGGGACCAGACATAGTTCTCGAAATAAGGTCTAAGAAACTTCTACTGTCATTCAATCCTATTTCATACAGAATTCCCGCAATCGTTTCAGTCACAAGCAAGGCAAACCGATAGTCCTTATCAGTTGTGCTCCAACAAATGAATAGCTGAAACTGAAACAGATGATAACTTCTATTCTACCCCTGACCAATGAACTGTCTAAGGTCTCACCCCATGGTATTGTCATCATGCTTAGCAGCTTCAATGCCAACTTGTGAGATAGTCACAAGCTGTGATGGCAAGTTATCGGACCAGTTACTCACGGATTAAGACTCGTACAACTCTGCATTATCACAACTTTGTCATCTCGAACTCTCTCTGTTCGACAGAAAAGACAACCACAAAACACAAAGCGGTACAATAATGGTGATCCTATAAACAAACAACTGTCGACTATATCATCATGATGGTGATCATGCATTAGCAATTGCAGGACGTAGAGGTAGCCTGAAATCGGCAATGCCAATCATTGTCAAGTAGTCCGTCTACGGCTCAAAATCAGAACCCAGAGCCTAGACCCCCAAAGATCAATTTACAACGCTTTCTGAAACCTGAAGTGTCCTCCTGATACGCTTTTGATACCTCAAATCGTTTATTTTTTTTTTTTTTCCGACACTTCTACCATTTGTGGACTCAGAGGACATATGGTGTTCATTGAAAAGCAAGACAAATTATCTGGAGTATGCTACCACGAATGGTGATGCCGGGAGCCTCTACAAACTCTTTTGTGATTTTAAAAGGGATTATTCTCCTTCGCAAGGTCAAGTTGTGTCTGTGGTCGACCATCAAACTCAATGAAGAAACTGCCCAGTTAAATCGAGGGATTGACCACTGCTGTTATCCTCTAAATGTTGATGCTGTCGTGTAGACAAACAAGGACCTTGCAAGCGCCTAGCAGGTAGCACCCAAGAAACATCAATAGATGAGAGTGAAACTCCCCTCAGGCTAGCAGAAATCTAGGCAGCAAAAAAGTGTTTGAAGAACAAAAAGAGCTGCAGGATTGTGTGGAATCTCAGTGGAAACTCCTGAAAACACGGGCCAACCATGCTGCTCTGACTCAACATACTTTTCTCTCTAGTGTGGCACACAGAATGGGTTCCAAAGGACTGGCGTTTGGACGTCAGCCTACTTCTATGAAAAAAAGGAAAGAAAGCAAGAGCATATGCTTAAATTATATAGGGGTTACTCTTCTCTCAGCGCCCGAAAAAACTCTTTGAAATGACCCTGCTTTACCTCTTCAGGAAGTTTCTACAAAGAAAGATGCGAATCGAACAGGAGGGAAGTTGCTACACTCTCTTCACCAAATATCAAGCGGCAGGGGCCTTAAGTCAAGTCTGGTATTGATCGTTTATATAATAAAGTTTTAGGCTATGTGGTATCGTATTGTTGCATACTATCTATTAGGGTGTTGGCCCATAAATTCTCTTATGGAGAACGGGTTAACTAGGCCCACAAAAAGTGTTTAGCACCATGTTTTTAAAGTTTTTTAGATAGGTGTTTCACATGAATGAATGAATATTTAAATGACTTTGGATTGGATAACCTATGACATCCTTTCAGTAGGAAGGGTTTAAACTTATATATAATTAACTAGCATGAGTGTGTAGGGGGTTAGAGCTCCCTGCTTGTAACGGACAAGGAATATGCTCTATTTCAAAAAGCAAATCCACTAAATGAGCCCTTTTTCTACAAAAGTGAGACTTAAATTTAAAGATTTAAATATAAGGGGCAAGGGAGGGGGGGGGGGGGGGTATCTCTACTCACATTTAAGGTAACCCTGGATATGGTATTAAAATGATAACAGAAATTAAACAAAAAGGGATTTTTTTCAAATGCACGTAATGAGGGAAGTTAAAAATTAGAACGAACAGAAATTACTCTGTATATGAGGAGGCTTTGCCCCCCTAAGCTCCCTCCGTTGTGCTAAAGTGGAATTTTTGTCCCAGTGTTTTAAAAACGATTTCTCCGCATGAGGGCAGACAAAAACGTTGTGGTTGCAGCCATACCTGCAACCTCATAAAGAGAAAACTACAAACCATAGGAACTAAAAACTTAAAAGTGGGTCTAAAGAAAAACTGTCTAGTGGTAAAAATTTGCCATTATTTCCTGATCAAGGAATAGTAATTATTATTTTGATTTCAACCTTAAAAGTTAAAAGTTATTTTCAATCAAATTTCTATGAATTTGAAAAAAAGAACCTAAAACCCCTCAAAAATGGCATCGGACAGAAAAGTTTACCGTTAAATCGAAAATCTATATAAGAAACTTACATTCCCCACCATAAACAAAAAAGAAAATCGGTTTTTTTTTGCATGGGTAGCACTAATTTGTCCTCTTTTTTTCTGTTTTTTTTTTATCTTCTTTCTTCTTCACTTCTAGCGGCCATTTCCGGAATGGAAAGGCTGGGCGGGGCCACTGGAATATCGAGAGGGTTCATTTAAAAGCTGATTTTGTATCTAATCGTCCTTTATAAATTCAATTTCATAAAATCATCATCAAATCCCATATGAGTATCCTAAAAGTGCAGTTTGGGTTGTTTTACCAGCTCTTTTTTTCAATGAAAAATACCAAGAAAAGGAACTTTTCTAGTAAAAAAAAAACTCGAAAAATGTATTTTCAAAATATAGGCAGGGACAAGAGATTTCTAGGGGGAGCACGGACAATCCCTTTGACTTGCCACCGCTGGGACTTGCACCCAGGCAACATCGTAGACAGATGTTTAAGGGCTCAGTTCAAAGCTATTGATCATTTCAGCGTGCTTTTTTCTAGACTATGTGGCCTGTATGATACCTGCATGAATAAATTTATGCATAAAAAAAATACTTACATTGTCAGATTCTACTGTAGTTTGATCAGTTTTCTTTTTGATTGTTCTGATAATGAGATGACACACAAGCAACACCATAAAACTGAAAAAAAAAGTGTTTTAATTACATATGGAAACTATAATATATAACTGGTAGACATGATTGACTGTGCCTCGTAAAGCTTAGCCATCATCAGGGGTCCAGTGGTATGGAAACCAGTAGAAATGCCATTAATGTCGGGCTTTAAATTGAACGTCATATTTCTAGTCTGTTGGTAATTGCAAAAATGATGTATATAAAAATGACGTCACTGACAAGATTTTTTTCAAAATTAAGGCTCTTAACAAATTTTCTCAAACTTTGACCTACCTAGATCGTTTCTTTAGGCCAGAATATCTCAGGATACAAATTTCCCAGAAAAAATATGGAGCCGTTTTCAAAGAAAAAAAACGTACATATATAAATGCATACACAATTATTGTTTACTTATATATATATATATATATATATATATATATATATATATATATAATATATATATATATATATATATATATATATATATATATAGTAACGGTATATACTATATATACGGTATGTACCGTTCATATTTACGATTTACGGATAGTATGTATATACATATGTATATCTGTATATATAGCATCGGGAGCCTGGACTTTACTAGGGCCCCGAAAACTCGGCAGGCTTGTGTATATTTGATTGTATCATCATTTTATTAGCATAATCTAAGAAATTCTGCAAAGATTCGATTTCTGCTTTCTGTTAATGCATCAAAGAATCATCCAGTTTATAGGATTTGCTTGCTTCTCGGACTTATTGTGGTTCTCACTGTTGCTTCTTTACTAACCACTGATTTCCTTTACGATTCGATGTCATCATCCTGTTTGGCTTTTCTCCTAACAGAAGGTTTTTTGTAGAGTATTTTCATTTAAAATTCGTAGTGATGCTCAATTTATAGGATTTGTTTTCTTCTGGGACTTCTCACTGTTGCTTCTCTTCTAACTGCAGACTTCATTTACTATTCGATGTATTTGTTGTGATACTCGGTGTCAAATTTATTCTAGCCGCAGATCTTGTTTGTGCTTGAGTACCTCCGACTTTTTTCTATGCCTTTTACTTGATCTGTTTCGATTCATTCAAAATCATGTGTAATTTTGCAAGACGTCATTTATACCAAAAAAATCATTCCCAGCTAGCATTTCTCTCCGGTACCATACTTATACTTTTGCTTTAATTGCCTTGTTATATAACTCAGCAATGGCCAGGAAACGTTCCAATGCCTATGCCCTACTGAAATCTTTAAAATACGCATTGGCTTAATCATCGTTTTATTGTTAGTTTCAAGTCATAGGGTAGCGATTCAGCAATTTCAGATGAATTAAGAAATTCTGGCGTGAATTCAATTCCTCGTGCCTTTACAGGCGCTGAAATAACAGGTTCCATATTGAATTGTAAATTTTATGAATTATGTAAATTACGCAATCGCATAATTATCGTGTTATTATTTAGTGTTGTCACATTTTCGTTTGCAATTCAATGTGATTGGTTGCTATTTCTTTTTCCTTGCCTTTTTTCTTTAGCTTTTCAGAGTCAATTGTCATCTTGTGTAATTTTGCACCTGTCACAAATACAAAATGTTAGTTTTTACTTCCTGTTTATCAATCCAGACTCACAACACCCAAACTAATACGTTCCTTCATTTCTATTGTAATTTTTCTTTGTTTTCTAATCGCTCGCGCGCCCTAAAACTAACATTTTCCTAAATTCCATTATAGTTTTGTTTTGTCTTCTAACAGAAGATATCGTAATGCAGTGTTTTCCTTTGCAGTTCAATGTGATTTTTCCTGTTTCTCGTTTCAAAAAACCCTTTTCCTTAACTCTTCAGAGTCATTTGTCATCTTGCGTAATTTGCAGCCGTCATAGACACTTAGAACGTCACGACATGAACTTTTTTCTCGAAAAATAAGGCTCTAAACGACTTTTCTCAAACCTGTGACCTATCTAGATCATTGTTCCAGACCAGAAAATACCAAAATGCCAAAATTAAAACAAAATTATGGAGCAGTTTTAAGAAAAAAGTTATACATACATATTTACGCAGTTGCTAGTTTAAGAGGGCGGTACGGGGAGCACGGCTGCTACCCCACTGGCCCTGCTTGGCTACACGGCAGACTTGTATATATGAATTCTCATTATCGCTTTTCTTAAAACCAAAGCCTCTTCTTGATGTCATGGGGTCCCACCATATGTTCGATACAACCACCCTGGAAAAAATAGAATTCTTCCTTAAAGTGTAACCTACTTAGATTGTTTGTGGCCAGAAACGTCAATATCCCACTTTAAGAAAAAAAACAACTACATAGCTGATTTTGAGCCGGGCCCGGCACTGCTACGCGGCAGGCTTGTATATATTGATTCTCCTCGTCGCTGGTCTTCAAAACTGCAGACAATGCGAGCCTCTTCTTGATGTCATAACGTCACCATAGGTTCGATACAGCCACCCTGGGAAAAATACAAGTTTTTCCTTGAAGTTGTGACCCATTTAGATCGTTTTGTGGCCGGAAATGTCAATATACCAGTTTTAAGAAAAAAAACCTATGTAGCTTATTTCGAGCCGGGCCCCTGCGCTAGGTACGTGGCAGGCTTGTATATAACTGATTCTCCAGTTTTCAATTAGCAACTTCCAAATGAATCACCTTTGTTTGCTACTCTTTCTTCTGGAAAATGGAGGGCTCCACAGGTAATAAATATGTTGTTAAAGGGTGACTCGTCACTTTTATTTTTGACGCTTTCTGATTCTCGCTATCGCTGTTATTTCGCTGCCGCGAATCTTCTAACCGCATATTTCTTTGTTCTCGCTGTGACATATTTTTTTTACAGTGTCTTTCTTTGCTCTCCACTTTCATTTTTAATTCACTCTGCTCCTCACTGTCGGATGTCTTGTAACCGCGTATTTCTTTGTTCTCACTTTGTTTTTGACTCGTTGTAATTGTCTTTTAAGCAAGTATTCAATTGTGTATTTATTTGTTCTTCATTTCGTTTATCATACTTTAAACATTTTTTCATATTCTTTACCTTAGCTGCTCGGATTGCTTTTGTCACATTTGATAGTCTAGGTTATTCATTTGTCCTCTAGGCATTAGTAAACTGCTTCAAACGTCTTTTGCTAATAGGCCCATTACATTTGGTATTTTATGCTTCGCTATGCTCCTTTTATAAGGTTGCATGCGTCATAGAATAAAAACGAAATGATCACTCCTGAAAGGGAAATGATATAATTTATTCTCATGAAATGTGCTCATAAATATAACGTCACTAATATGACCTTTATTTTGCAAAATCAAAGCTCTAAACAAATTTTTTTAAACCTGTAATCTATCTAGATCGTTTTTGCAGGTCAAAAAAATTTCAAGATACCATTTTCCAAAATATTTTGAAACGTTCTAATTCTCGCTGTCGCTTGTAATTCTTGCTGCCAGTTATCTTCTCTTATCATATATTTTTATCACTATGGCATATCTTTTAACTGCATAGTTTTTCTCAATTCCATTTTTAATTCGATCTGCTCCTCATTGTTGTATGTCTCGTAACTGCATTTTTCTTTGTTCTTCACTTGTGTTTTTAACTCGTTTTAATTGTCGCTGCTGCTTATCTTCCAACCAGATATTTCTTTGTTCTTCACTTTCAGTTTTCACTCGTTGTAATTGTCGGTGTTCGCAAGTATTCTAACCGTATATTTCTTTGTCCTTCATTTTTGTTTATCATTACTTTAAACTTTTTTCAATACCCTTACCTTAGCTGCTCGGATTTGTTCTCTACTCACATTTGATGTTCTAGGATATCTATTTATCTTAAAGGCATTACTGAACTGCTTAAAACATCTTTTGTAAATGGACTCATTACACTTGGTGTTTTATATTCCAAAAAGCTATGTTCCTTTTGTAATGTTGCATGCGTCATAGATAGTTAAAACGACACAGTCACTCCGGGGGGGGGGGAGATTAATTTATTCTCTTGAAATTACTCATAAATATGACAGTCACTCATGGATTTCCCCCAAGCATTAAGGCTTCTAAACAAGAATCGTTTTTTAGCCCAGAAAATCCCAAGGA